>OY856412.1:1457563393-1457565893 GCA_963693085.1 Alisma plantago-aquatica
CATCATCATCATCATCATCATCGTCATCGTCATCGTCATCATCATCATCATCATCATCATCATCATCATCATCATCATCATCATCATCATCATCATCATCATCATCAATTATTTCTCCGTAATGAATATGAAATAACCCATGTTTTTGTGTGTTGTTAGTACTTACATTTATATTACTTTTTCTCAACATTTTACATTGTTGTAGGCATAATGGCTTGGACCTCAACCCCAATGTTATTATTCCCTATTGAAGAACAGTTGGAAATCATTCTAGACGATCATTCATTTGCAGAACTCACTATGCCTAAACATTGGTGCTATCTAAATGGAAGATGCTACACGGATGGTGAAGTGTCCCTAAATTTTGGAACTTCAACATCTGTTATCAATGTTAAGTATGATGTTGACGGAAATCTTGTATCCACATCCAGTTGGTATGAGTGGGTTGGGAAGATGATATTGGGCCATAGTGGCAAGATTTTTCTTCGACCGGTTGGCCATAATACCATCAAGGTTTGGATAACCAATATCAACAATGAGACACCCGATCATCTGGTCGGATTTGAGTACTCGACATGGGATAGCACATATTTGGACTCATTCGATGAGGAGAGCACACCCGATTTCCCTTCTATTCCTACTATTGGTACCGTCCATTTCCCTATCACCATCAGTTCAGATTCATCTAACAACGACAAGCTCCGCGACACAACATCAACAAAGTAGGTCCAAGCTAGCAACAAATTTACTTTCCCGTATATGCACATGTTTAGGAGTACAACAAGCCCCCTTGTTGAATTAGCTACTGTCATGTTATTTTCTAAACTTTGTTGTGATAATTAGTATTTTGATAACATGTTCAACTTTAAAAGATGATGTTTAAATGATTTTTTTTGAATCGTCTTATCTATATACCTGTGTTTGTGAAGATGGAATGAATGAATGTTTCTGTGTGTGTGAATGTGAAAAGAGAATGAAAATGAATGGAATTGCAGGTTGCTAAATGTGTGTGTGAATATGAAATGGAGGAATAATGGAACTATATAGGTTTCTACATGTGTGTGATTCATATTTGAAATTAAATGTGCTTATTATGCATGTGTGTGAATCACATGATCCATATATAATATATAATTATATACATCTTGTCAATATTTGTAGGTTTGTGGCCTGTTGTTGGCTGAAATCAATGGGATGTTGTAAACCTACAGTTCAGAACTGAACTACAGGTTCTGCATCCTACTGACCAGCCAGACAGCAGGCCTAGGAGTTGATAAGAGAAAAAAACATCAGCGTTAGTTAAATACCAAAAACTGACAACAAATGATTAATCATGTCGGCTGATTGCTATAAACTGATGCCTATGGTCCGAATGCTGATGCTTTTGGATTAAATTGTAATTAGGAATGGATTTCTATCGTCGGTTATGTAATTGACGCTGAAGTAGTCTACTTTTAGTGTCACCCACTTGGGTGTCACTTCAAAACTGATGACAAATGTATTACTTAACCGACGCGAAATGTGTTATCTGTACTAGTGTTAGATCATTGTTAGTAGTAGTTTTTGGGTACACTTTTTCCCCATGTTTGGTATTTGGACCAATTTTATATTACATTAATATGTGAACTTGCATATTACACATCACGAACATCAAGTTTTTGGTGTCTTTGCTGGGGAAAGTGATGTTTCCAACACTACTGGTGTTGTGATTGGCCACTCTAAGTGACAATTTTTTTATATATTCTTTTTACACTCTTTAAGTTGGATTTTGAATATTTATTCAATCATTAGTATCTATTTCTAACATTATTCAAATTAATTTCAGGTACTAGTGCATGGTTCAGACAAGGTAAATGACTATCACCAATGTAGATAACACATTTTGCGTCGGTTAAGTTATACATTTGTCATCAATTTTGAAATGACACCCAAGTGGGTGACACTAAAAGTAGACTACTTTAGCGTTGATTATATAATCGATGATAGAACTCATTACCTATTACAATTTAACCCAAAAGTGCCAGCAGTCAGACCATAGGTGTTGGTTTATAGCAAACAACCGACACGATTAATCATTTGTTGTCAGTTTTTGGTATTTAATTGACGTTGATGTTTTTTTTTCTTATCAACTCCCAGGCCTATTTTCCAGCTAGTCAGTAGGATGCAGAACCTGTAGTTCAGTTATGAACTATAGTTTTACAACATCCTTTTGATTTCATTCAATAAAATGCCACATTCCTACAAAAATTGACAAGATGTATACAATTATATATTTTATATGGATCATGTGATTCACACACATGTATAATAAGCACATTTAATTTCAAATATGAATCACACACATTTAGAAACCTATAAAGTTCCATTATTCCTCCATTTCATATTCATACAGACATTTAGCAAACTACAATTCCATTCATTTTCATTCTCTTTTCACATTCACACACACAAAAACATTCATTCATTCCATCTTCACAAACACATGTATATAGATAAGACA